>JAPIVC010000396.1:0-22451 GCA_030586385.1 Camponotus fellah | reverse complement strand
CGCCACACGCCACATTCACATCTGCGTTTATTTAAGTTCCACACACACACATTTCTCACACACACGCCACACAATCATTATTAAATTTTCATACGCCACATTACGACACATTCACATTTACATCACATTACACATAACATCATTCACACATTTATAACACGCGCCATTCACACACGTCGCCATTTATCACATTTTTCATTTCATTTGCCATTTACCACATTACTTACGCCACGCTGATTATTACACACGCTGCCGACACATTTTCACACGCCACACGCCACACACATTTCACATTACACGACACATTCATCGCCACACACATTTCATTATTAACACGCCACATACACATTTACGGAAAATTTATTCACGCGCCACATTTACGGACATTTCACATTTCACACACATTATTATTTTCACATTTTTTCACGCGCCATTAAGAATTATTATTGCCGGACATTTTCACACGCCACATGCTGCCGCCATTTTTTGACATTTCGGACATTACGCCATTACACATTGCCTGCCACACACATTTTAATATTTATTTCACACATTTCACACACACACATTTATCGTTTTACATTAACACGGGATTTTTCATATTATTACGCACGACACATTACACATTACATCACATTTATTACCGCCACATTACACATTATTACGCCGCCACATGCCATACACACACATTATTTACGCTGCCGCCGACACACGCTTACATCACACACCACGCCACCACCACGACACACATTTTAACACATTACATTATTATTACGCATGACATTATTTACACACATTATTATTACAAATATTACATCACACATTATTATTCATTGCACACACATTACACGCATTTCACGCCATTTACACATTTACACGACATTTACGTTCACACACGCCACACACGCCACACTTCACGCCATTTTTAGCCGCGCCACATTATCACACACATCCGCATTACGCTTACACACACATTACGCCATCACGGCGACATTCACATTACATCACACACATCATTTTCATCATTTCGTTACGCCACACATGATTACACACACGACGCCACATTGCTTTCGAGGGCATTATTATTCACATTTACATTATTTCATTAGTTATACATGCCGCCGACGACACGACATTGGACATGACATTTCGACACATGCCACGATGCCGCGACAGCGCCGCCATGCCGCCGACGCTTATCACGCCATCACGCTGCCGCGCCATTATTTCGCCACACGCTTTCATGACACACACACCATTCATTATGCATTCACACGCCACACACACACACACATTTATTGCACGACGCTGCCGCTTGCCACCACGCCACACATTATTTACATTACTTCATGCGATTTTCATTACATTTCACACTTCACGACACACCATTGCCACATTATCATTTACGCTTCACATTATTCATTACGCGCCATCATCATCACTTTCTACACACATTAGCCACATCACATTACACACATTACACACCACCAACGCACACGCCACATTTTTCGCCATTTGGGCCATTTCACTCAAGTTTTACACATTTCACATCGCTTTACACACACGCCGACACCATTACCCATTTCACCACACAATATATAACACACACATTATTTTACATTATTCATTTGTTACACATTATTACATTGCCATTTATTACATCACATTTCAATATTCTATTTACACACTCCATTACGCCACACACGCCACCACGTCACACATCATTTACACATCATTCACATTCATTCATATTACGCACGCCGCGCACACATCGCCATATTATCAGCATTATTTATTTACATTTCACCATCACACGCGCTGCCACATTGCCACACACACATTCGCACATTACACACACATTTCATTCATTCACACACATTTTCTCGCCACGCTTGATTTTCACACGACACGTCACATTTTACGCCATGCCACGCCATTACACGCCGCCGCATATTCGCTTACACACGACACACGCCACACGTTGCCACATTATCATATTTTACATCACGCACATTCACGCACGCTTATCGCCATTACGATACGATTTTCACATTACCATTGTTTCGTTGCCACGCTGACACACACACACACACATTATTGCGTTTTCATTATTTCACCACACACGATTTCATTTCACACACACATCACCACACACATTATTACACATTACGCCACATTCACATTATTTTCACACACGTTACACACACAATACATTTCATTATTACACACATTTTTTATTACGCTACATTATTTCACATTACACATCATTATTATTATTATTTATTACACATTTATTTCACATTTTCACACACACCCATTACATTGACACGCCATTTCATCACATCACACATTACATTTACACCATTCTTACATTATTATTATTTATTATTACACACATCACGCGTTGACACTCCCATTTTTCATCACACTCACCCATTTTACGACACCATTATTTTCGCATACACATTATTCTTCACGCCCACATACATTACACACACGTTATCATTCACACACATTCCATTTTCGCCACACACATGATTTTCACGCCACCATTCGCCATTCACAACACATTACACACATTATCACACACATTACATTCACACACACATACACTATTATTACACACACACACCACACATTACTCCACACACATTCACTTCAATATTTCGCACACACATTACATCCACTTTCATTACGCCATTTATTTCGCCACACCACACATTTACACCACATCACACATTATTACCACACAACACATTACACGCACGACACACGACGCCATTATTCACATTACATTTCACTTCATGTCACACATTACGCTATTATTATTTACACGCCATTGCCACTACACACATTTACCACATTATTTACACACATTATTCATACATTCACCACACACACATTATTATTCCATCGCCATTCTGCCACACATTACACACATTCACCATCATTTTCACCACCATTATTCACACATTACACGCCATTACACATCGCCACACACATTACACATTACTCCACATCACACATTACGTTCACATCATTATTATTTCATTCATGACACACACATTTCTTCACACATTCACACATTACACATTACACACGCCACACTCACACACACACACACACGCATTCCACACACTCACATCGCTTTCATTTCACATTCATTACATTACCACACTCACCATTTATCGCCACACTTCACACATTGCTACACATTATTGCCATTCACACATTTCGCACATTTCATTACACATCACATTTACACACATTGCACACACATGCCACACACTTCACACACACAATTCATTGATTATTTCACATTTCACCATCACATTGCCACACATCATTATTTCACACATTCGCCATTGCCATTATCATTTCACACGCATTTATTATTTATTACATTACGCCATTATTTACATTCACATTCATTACACTCCACACATTCACACACACATTCACACACACATTTCGACACATATACTTAAACATTTCCTCGCGCTGACATTATTTCCATTATCTTATTTATTATTACACTAACACATTTCGCTACATTCACACACATTGATTTATTTCACACACACACACACATTTCACGCCATCACACTCATTTCATACCACATTTTTCACACACATTATTATCGCCACACACTACACCATTTTCACACACATTCGCCATTACTCACGCCACACATTACACATTATCACATGCCATTTACACACCATTATACACATTTCACACATTACTATGCCCCACACTCACATTATTTTATACACGCCACACATCATTATTATCACATTGCACACCATTAACACATTATACCCATGACACACTATTTTCGTTACACACACGCGCCACATCATTCACGACATTACACCACACATTTCACACATTATTATCGACGCTTTCACGATTATTACACATCACACATCTTTACACACACACACTTCACATTTCTTTCTTCTTAACACACATCACATTTACACACACATTTATTTACGCCACATTCATTACATTTCATTTCATTTACACACACAACACACACCACATTATTATTACCATTATTTGTCACAACACACATCCGACATTAATGGCCATTCACACACATTTCACATTATTTCATTCATTTCATTCACACATGTTTTATTTTACACACACTTTCACCACCACCCACATTCACACCACACACATTACATTATTTCTTTACACATCACATATCATTATTTTAAACACACATTACATTATTATTATTTTATTATTATTACACGACATTTTCACACACCAACACACACCATTATTCCACACTTCGACACACATTTCCACACACACACACCACATTTCATTTGACATTACACACATTACACTTATCCATTCACACCACATTTCACACACCATTATTATTACTTATTATTCACATCACTCACGCCACACACACATTTCATTGCTTCACATTACATTCCGCCACACACATCATTTCACATTACTTCGCCATTCACATTCACACTACATTTCACACACGCCATCACACACACATTCACACACACTATTACATTTATTCACACATTACACCATTACACTACACACATGCCACCATTATTTCACACATTTCATTATTACACACACCACACACACACACATTCATTCACATTCACACATTCATTTCGCCACACACACACACTTCACACACATTATCACACACACATTTCACACCACACCCACACACATTACATTCACACACACATTACACATTATTTCATCACTCATTTTATTATCACATTCACATTTCGCCACACGCCACACACACACACACATTTGCGCCACATTATCTACACACATCACACACACACACCATTACATTTATCATTGACATTACATTACATTACACCACACATCACACATCACACATTTCGCCACACACACACACACCACACACACACATTATTACATTCACATTATTATTACACACACATACACCACACACACACACATTATCACACATCATTACACACACATTACACACCATTAATATTTCCATTATTATTATTATTGCCACGCTTTCGCCGGCCCACACCACATCACACTTATTACACCCCCTTGTTACGCCACATTTGCCATTATTAGACCTCATTATTTCACACACACTCACACACTTGATCGCCACATTTACTCACACACACATTATTATTCGCATTATCACATTTTTCATTATTACATTTATTATTTTTGCTTATTGCATACATTACATTATTACATTATCGACGCCGACATTATTCACACATTTCACGACACATTACGCCACACACACACACATTCACACATCTTTGTTTTATTTTCACATCACATCATTTCACATGACACTTTCGCATCACTGATTATTTCATTATTACGCCGCCACGCACATTACGACACGCCATTTACACATTTCACACATTCATCATTTGCACATTTCACGGCCACTGATTATCATTTTCGCACATATTGCGTTCCACACTTTACACATCGCCACACACACACTCACGCCACACATTATTCACACACACCATTACAGCGACACACGCGCTGACGCGATGTTTTCTTTCGCCACATTATTTTCACATTCGCGCCATCACATTATCACATGTTACACGCCATGACACATTCACACACATCACATCACGCGCGCACACACATTCACATTTCACATTATTTACTGCCATGCCGACATTTGCGATCATTTATTCGCCATTACGCTGACGCCGACGCGACATCGCCACACGCTTACACACCATACGCCACACGCCACACACACACATTCACACACATTACACATTATTTCATTATTATTATGTTACACATTATTATTGCCACGCCACATTACACATTTACGTTGCATTACATTACATTCACGCGCGCCACACCATCACATTTATTATACATTTACATTATTACACACACACACATTATTTTACACCCACATTTCACACACACTTCACATTACGACACACACACATTTATTATTTCATTTGCTTATTTATGACACATGCCACGACACACATGACATTCACGCGCCGACACATATTCGCGCTTCATTTTCGCATCTTCATTCACACACGCCATTTTCGCCACATTTACGCTTTTCACACATTACATGTCATTACATTTATTATTCTATTACACACGCATTATTTATACAACACATTGGCTCATTTCACATTCATTCACGCCATTTCGCCGACGCCACGACACGCCCATATTCCATCATTTATTTACGCACATTCCACATTTACTTACACACACACATTACACTTCATTACTTCACATTTAATACACATTCTATTACATTTACATGTTGCTTATTTTTATTATTAGTCGCATTTCACGCGCCATCACGCCACACATTCGCACATTTCGACATACGTCTCCATTATTACACATACCATTATTCACACTTACATTTCACATTTACACATACGCTTTATTTCACACGCCATTATTTGCCACACGCATTTTTATTACTACATTACGCCACACCACATCGCCACTTCGGGCACACGTTTTCACATCACATTATATTATTAGAACATACCACACTTTCATTACACTTACGCCGCCATTTCACGCCATTACGCCACACATTCCATTATTACACATTATCATTGTTAGACGCCACGCATTTGCCACATTGCATCTTCATCATTCACACATAATTATTATTTATCGCATTTCTCGCCACACATATTACATTAACCACACATTATACATTTACCACACATTACTACACTTCACACATTACATCATTACACACATTTCATTTCACACACTACATTAGTTCGCTGATGTTCGCCATCACTTCATTTTATCACTTACGCTGCCACATTATTGCAGCATTATTATTACTCACACCACACTTCACGGCACGCCACATTTCACTATCACACGCTATTATTGTCATCTTTATTTCAGATCATTATTCACATTTCACATCACGCCATTACATTTCCTTATACCACCATTATTTCACCACATTACACATTTACATTACCACATTATCATGCCACATATGCCACACCACACTCACACGCCTGTCAATCACACATTGCCACACACGATTCACCATTATTACATTTTGTTGCACGCGCCACGCTGCTATTCACGCGCCAATTCATGACCACATTTCACATCATTTCATTTCATTTACATTTTCACACGACACAATCACACATACGCGCCATTACTATTCATTGCCATTATCACACCACCACATTGATTTTCACGCTATTTTCACCATTACGCATTCATTACGCCATTATTTTCATTCATTATGACTTCTTCACTTTATTACGCCACACACACGCGCTGCCACACGCCACACATCGCTTCATTTACTACACACACACACACGCCTCATTACACACACTTACCACATTATTACATCATTACTATTACGTTATTGACGCACATCACACATTCATTATTATTTTATTATGTTTATTTCACACACACACACCACACATTACACACATTCACATTTCACACACATTTTGCCACATATTACGTCACACACACATTTCACACATTACACATTACGCCACACATCACACACCATACACCATTACACACACATTCATTACACACACACATTACACACATTTTTCTCACACACATTTCGCTTGCAACACACATTATTACATTTCACATTACACATATTACACTACACGACATTATTTATGCCATTCACACACGCATGATATTTACATTACACACACATCATTATCACATTTAGTAGACATTCATTCACACACACATTTCGCCATTTTCAACATACGCCTCCACGCCGACATATGATACTTCACACATTTCTCACGCACATTATTACGCTCACATTGCGCCGCCACACACGCACACATTTCACTACATTTGACACACATACACCACATTACGCCACGCATCGCCACATTTCATTCAATCACTACACACACATTTGTACACACATTCGCCATTTTCTCTTACATTACTCACTTTCATTTCACGTCACGACATCACACACTCGCTGACATTATTTTACGCCACATTTCATCTTCACGCTTCACATTTCGACACCCACATTGATTTCGCGCACATCATTTACGACATTCACACACATTTATTTAATCGATTTTACTTCACACATTTCACACACACCATTTCACATTTCTCACATCACACGCTTCACATTTCGCCACACACACATTGCTCGCCATGCGCGACGTTTTTCATTACGCGCCGACACACATTCACGACGCGACGCCATTGATTTTCGTCATCACACGTACGACACATTCACGCCGTTATCGCCGCGCGACGCCATTCACATTATGACACATTCGCCATTTCGCCACATTTCACATTACACATTTACAACATTTCATTATTCACGCATTACATGCCACATTATTACAAGATACAAAACACACGCCACAGACGCCGCCACACATTTCTTATCATTTCATTTCACATATCGCACGCCACACATTTCATTTCACGCCACATTTACTTCACGCATTTCACGCCACACACACACACTTCATTTTTATTTTCACATTTATCACGACGCGACACGCCACACACCACATTATCACATCATTCACGATTATCATCGCCATTCACACGCTTGTTTACATTATACTTACACACATTTCACCACATTTATTTACACATTCACATTATCGCCACGCCACATTCATTGCGCACATGACATCAAAGACATTCGTTTACTTCGCACGATCACACGCCGATGTCATTTGCTTCATTACACGCCATTACACACACATCACGCCACGATGTTTCGCCGCCATCTCGCCACATTTCACATGACATTTTCACATTCACGCCGCCGCCACATGCCACACACACGCCATTCGCCGCCACGATTGCGTCACGCCACACATCGCCGCTTTTGCACATTCACACCACTTGATCATTTCACCATTTATTCATCGCCGCCGCCACATTTCGCCACACACACACATTATTGCTTGCTCACACGCCACATCACCACATTTCACACACATCATTTATTACTTGCCACACATTTCACTCACACGCCATTACGCGCCACGCCGCCATTCATCACATCACGATCATTATATTTACGACGCGACGATGATTGCCGACACACACGCTCATTACACATCACACGCTGCGCCGCCGATTTACGCGCGCCATATTTTCACACGCCACGCTTTCGCCACATGATATTTCACAGCTCACACATCACGCCACACACACATTACGCTCACACACACGCCACCATCACGACGATCTTCGCGCCATGACATTCACACACACACGCACACATTCACACATGCCATTATTTCGCGCCGCATCATTCATTTCGCCGCCACGCCATCACGCCAGCCACATTACACACGCCGCTTACGCTTCACACTTACATTTCACATTTCACCATTATTACGCCACACGCCGCTACCATTACGCTTACGATTTTTACATCAATATCTTCACATTTCGCCATTTGCCACCACATCGATATTTACACACATTACACATCGATTCATCATTGCATTTCATTACGACATTTCCGCCACGCCATTCACACATCATCGACACTTTCAACACATTTTCACTTTCACACGCTTCATCACGCCGCCGCAACATTTACTTTCGACGCCACATTTCACCATTCATCATTTCACGCTTACGACACATTCACCCGCCGCCACGACATTTCACATTACATTTACACACATTTACACACACCATTTCATTTCACACATCACTTCATTTACATTACACACATTTATTTATGACGCCGCCAGCCATTATTCGCCACACACACGATTTACATCGCCACACGCCACATTATTATCACATTTGCCGCCATCACCGCGCCATCACACTTTTCACACACGCCGCCACGCACCATCGCCATCACACATCATGCACACATCACATTCATTTACATTTACACATTTATCGCTGACACACATTGCCATTTACACATTACATTATCATTTATCACACGCCACACGCCATTTACACACACATCACATCATTTATTTGCTCACATCATTATTTATTTGCACGTACATGCCACATGCCACACATCATCATCATCACTTACGCTCATTGCTGACACGCCACACACATTTCACATTTCGCGATGATTACGCCACGCCACGGCGCCACGATTATTATTTACATCATCGCCACGATCACATTACCACACGCCATTTCTGCCACACACATCGCCACACACACATTATCACGACACGCGATGACACATCACACATTTTGCCGTCATTACACACCATTGCGCCACTGATCACACACACACATCGCCATTACACACATTTTTGCACACACACACGCTGCCGATTTGCACATTGCGTCACGCTGCCGGCACACACGCCGACGGTTTCAGCCGACATCATTACACGCCAACACACATTATCACACGTTTCACACACATTATTTCACGCATTTCATTTTCATTTCAGCTTTCGCTTCTTTGCCGCGCTTGTCACATTTCATTTCCCACACTTCATTACTGACATTTCACATTCGCTGCCACATCATCGACATTTCACACATTTACATCACATTATCGCACGCCACGACACATTACATGACACGCCACGCCACACCATTCATTTACATCATTATTTCGCCACACACACATTCGCGATCATTATTCATCACACGCCACACACACACGCGCACGATTTCACCATTACGCCATTATCGCTTATTCGACACATTTACATTTCGACACGACGCCATTATTTCATTTCGACACACATCGCCATCACATTTCACACACATTTCATTTCACATTGACATTCACGCGTCATATTTTTGCCACATTTCACACATTTCACACATTACGCACCATCTGCCATTGCATTCACATTTTTCATTTCGCCACACATTTCACATTACGACACGCCGCCGCCATCGCCGCGACGCCGCCACGCCACACGACATTTACACACATTTATACGCCACACGCCATGCCGACACGTTTCGATGCATACATTTACATTTTCACACACACACCACGACACACGTTTGCCACGCTGACACGCGCCACGCCACATGCCACGCGACATTACGCCACATTTATTATTTTCGCCGCCGATTATTAGCTTTCACATTTTCGCCGACGCCATTTTCACGACATTCATTACACGCCATGCCACATTTACATTTCACATTTCGCCACATTCATTCTGATTTCACACACATCATTTCATTGCCATTCATCACACACATTATTTCTTACACATTCCACACATCACACATTACACATTCGCCGCCATTTACATCATGCCGCCACATGTCACACGCATTTCGCCATTCACATTTCTCACACATCATTTCACACACATTTTCACACACACACATCACACGTATGCAACATTATTCATTACATCGCCGTTTCACTGACGCCATCGCATGATTCCCATTCACGGTCGCGTTCTTTGCGCGACGCGCATTTGCACGCCGCCATTTGCTTCACACCACATTTATTGCCACACGCCACATTATTACATCGCCACGCCATGCCACATTTGCCGCGCCACATTGCGCCATTGACATTTATCACGCCACGCCACCACGCCATCACTTCATTTTTTCGCCGACACGACGCCACACGCCATTATTTTTCGCCGCCGCCGATGATGACATTGCACGGCATTGTTTGCCACGACATTTCGCTTTTGACACACGCTGACATTGCCGATTTCGCCACACGCCGACACATGACACTTACACACGTTACGATATCGCCATTGTTTACGCCATTTCACGCCATTCACGCCATCATCACATGACATTGCGCCGCCACACATTTTCTTATTCACACGACACATTCACATTACACACATTACGACGACATTGCCGCCACATCACACGCCGCCATTACGCCGCTCGCCACGATGACATTACGCGATCATTTATTATTAATAACATTTTCGCACGATGCCATTACATTTCATTCCAGACATTATTTCGACATTACGACATTTACATCACACACCATTTCATCGCCATGCCACATTTTCAGCCACATTATCATCGCCACATTTTCACATTACATTTCGCGCCATTGCTTCATTCACCATTTATTTATTATTTACATTTTATTATTACACACGTCGCCGACGCTGATTATCACGCACACACACACACACACATTGCGCCACATTTCATCACACATCACGCCACATTTCATTTCGCGCCATTACATTACAGCACACACACGCTTCACACTTCACACATTTACGCTTCACACATCACATTGCTCATTTACACGCCGGACACACGACTTTTCACACATCGCCATATTTCATCACACATCACGCGCTGCTTTGCGCACCATCACACGCTCCATTCACACATTTCACATTACCACACATCGACGCTCGTTTACATTTCGCCACATACAATGGCGCCACAACATTGCCACATTTCTCTTCACATGCATACGCGCACCATCGCCATCATGTTAGCATTTCTTTGACGCCACATTACGCACGTTTGCACCCACATTACATTATTTCGCCGCTTGCATTACGCGACACACTCACATGACTTTTATTTGCCATTACGACGCTTCACGCCGCTTGACATTATTTTCGATGATCGCCATGCCACACACGCCATTTTCACGCCACCACACATTTCACACATTTCACATCATTATTTACACACATACACACTTTCGCCACACGCCACATTACGCGCTTCGCATCACACACATTCATGCCATTTACATCACATTTCGCCGACATCACATTACACATTATTTCACACGCCATCATTTCACACGTCACACACACTTTCACACGTCGCGCCATTCCGCCATTTATTGTCATCACACGACACACGATTGCCACGACGCCGCCACATTTTTACATTCACATTACGATGCCGATACATTACACACCACACGCCTTGCCGCCACGCCACATTACACGCCACACATTTTTCACACATTGCGCCACACGCCATCATTTCACACATCATCACACACATTCGCCACATTCATTTACATTTTCGCCACACACGCCACGCCACATCGACATCACACGCCACGACACACGCCACCACATTTATCACATCGCCGACATTATCACCATTACGCCATTCACCCACACACACACACACACATTTTACATTTATTTCGCGCCGCTGATTACGCCGACACGCCATTGACGCCATTTCACCACACACATTTCACGTTGCCGCCACATTTCACACATTCATTACACATTTACTTCGACATTTACGCCATTTTCGCCACACATTGCATTTCACATTTCATCACACACCCATTTCTTCACATTATTCACACACGCACATTACACACATTTCACACACATTCATTTTCACACATTTCACACGACATTTACGATCATTTATTTATCATTATTTTACACATGCCACATTTATGTCATTACACACGCTAGCGCCACATACGCACGCCGATTACGTTTATTACATCGCCATTATTCACACACATCATTGACACACATTCGCCACATTGTTGCCACCATTTTCGCACACTTACACATTGCCACACACATCACGCTGCCACACACGTTTTCGCCACATCATTTACGCCACGCCGCCATTCACACACGCCACATTACGCCGCCACATTCACATCATTATTTACTATTTATTATTACGCCATTTATGCCATTATTTACATTACATACGCCACGCCATTTCGCCATTACGCTACATTACGTTGCGCCACGCCACACACCATTCACATCACATCACCACACCATCATACGCCGCGCCGCCGATTTCATTCGCGCTTATGCACATTACACACGACACACCACATTGCTTGCATTTTTCACACGCCATCACATTCACTCCACACACACATTACGCCATCATTGCCGACATCGTTGCACACATATTACACATTATTGCCACACATTGTTATACCCACACATTTACGACACGCGCGCCATTTTCGCTTATTTACATTACATTTTCGCTTTCTTCTCGCCACATCTTCACACACCATCACACCACACACATCGCCACACATTTATGAGACACACCCACACATTTCGACACACATCACGCCACACACACATTATTCATTATTCATCACACTTTCACATGCCGCACGCCGTTACGCCACATTACACATCTCCATTTCTCATGACATTCATTTATATTCATTATTACGCCATTACACACACTCATTACACACGTTCACATGTTACGCCACACACGCCACGCCATTATTATTCACATTTTCATACATGCCACACACACATTACACACACACATTTATTTTACATTCACACTTACTTATTTCGCTTGACATTTACACATTTTCACGCTTCACACACTTTCACTTACATTATTTCACACACGATTTTCTTCACACACATCATTACTTTCATCATGCACACACATTCACACACATATACATTCACATTTATTTATTTACATTACGCGCCATACACATTAACTTGCCACACACATGCTGTTGTTTGCCACATTGCACCATTTCTCATCATTTCACATCTCATTTCGCGACACACGCTTGCATTCACATTTTTCACACCATTATTTACCGCCATTACGCCACACGCCACGACGACATTTCACACACACGCCACATTGCTCACGACATTACATCACACGCCACACATCCATTTCCCATTCGCCATGCGCCGCTTACTTTCACATTTACACACACACACACATTACCACATTACACACAATTCACACACATTTATTACACACATTTCATTACATTATTTCACATTTATTATTTCACATTATTATTATTTTTACTAAGATTATTATATTATTACACACACATTACATTACGCACCATCATTACGCCGCCACATTTCACACGCCACACCACACGCATTCGCCACATTACATTACATTCGCCACACTTATTACATTTCACACACCACATTACACACGCTTCACACGACACACGCATTACATTATTTGATTACATGCCACACATTATGTTACACACACATTTTTACGTTATCGTTTATTTTTGCTTATTTTTCATCATTTACTTATTACACATTTACATTTACATTTCATTATCACATTGTTGCCATTTCACACACCATCGCCACATTACACGCCACATCCACGTTACGCCACACACATTACGCTTCACACGCCGCCGACACACATTCGCCAACACACATTTACCATTCATTATTCACACTGCACACCATTCACACATTGTTTTCACACACACGCCAACATCACATTCACATTCACCACATTCACACACATTACATTCACACATTACATGATGTCACATACACGCCACATCACACATGCCGATGACACGACATCACACCATTCACATTCATTTTACGCTTTCACATTGCGCCATTACATTCATATTGCTCGCCACATTACACATCACTTACGCTCGCCATTCATTATTTTCACACACCATTACGCGCCACCACATCACACATTTTCATTTCACATTACATTATTGCTTGCACGCCGCCACGCGCCATACATTTACACACACATTTCACATTACATTACATTACATTCACACTGACACGCCATTATTACACGCGTCATTTTCACACATTATTATTACGCTTACATTCATGACGCTGACACACACATCGCTTACACATTACGCCACCATTACGCCATTACACACCATTTCACATTCACACACATTTATTTCATCATCATTACACGCCACGCCATTTCACATAATGATTATTATTACATTATTATTTCACGTCACACATATTCGCTTGCCATTCGACATTCGCACACACATTATTTCACATTCACACACTACATTACACCATTACGCCACATTACATTCATTATTACGCTTACGCCACACATTTCACCATTACACGCGCCACACACGCGCCACACATTTCACTTCATTATTGCACATCACGACACATCACACATTACACGCCACGCCACGCCATCATCGACACATTTATTTGCCACATTATCATTTCGCCATTTATTCACATTTGCACGCCACATCGGCGACGCCGCGCCATGCGCCGCCACACATTTCTTCACATTACGTTTATGTCCACACACACATTCACATTTCTCATTATTCACATTTCATTTTTCACATTAATATTACGCTTTTCACATTAATACATTATCATTGCACATTTCTTCACATTACATTATTATTGTCAAAGACACACTTATATATTTATGCACACACACACATCGACATTTCACATTACGATGCCACTTGCATTTACATTACACGATGCGCTGCCATTTATCAGCGCCGTCATTACGACACGCCACACACATTCATTTCATACACATTACCACATCACATTTCATTACATTGCGCACACACATTACACACACACACATTATTATTTATCGATTACACGCGCCACATCGCCATTTCGCCATCATTTTATTGTTATTTTTCGCTGCACGCCACATTTTCACACGCTTGATCTTCACATTACACACTGCCGCCGATTACGCCATCACGCCATTAACATTACACACATTCACGCTTACACATGCACACATCACGATTACGCCACCACACCACGCCACATTACGTCGATTATCACACACGCGCCATTTGTTATTACGCCATTTCATTTGCCGTTATTCGCCATTCATCACGCCACGCCGATCGCTTTCATGCGCCATTGCCGCCATACGCTTTTCATTGTTTTCATGCCACGACGCCATTCACACATCATCACATTACGCCACATTTCATTATTTCACATTACATCGCCACGCCACATCGCCACACATTACGCCGCCGTTCGCCGCCACACATTTCACATTACCCATTTACATTCACATCACACTTATTGTTTCTCGACATTATTATTTGCCACACGCGCTTCGCTGCCACATTACGCCACACGCTACCATTGCCGCCGACACACACCACATACGACATTCACGCCAACCATTACGCCACATTTACACACATTATTTCACACATTTATTTCATTATCATTATTCATTATTGCTTTATTCGCCATTTCACGCTTCATTGTTTTGCCATTTTCATCGACACGCGACGGTTGCCACACACCCACACACACACGCCACACAGCACACACATTTTCACACGCTTTCATTTCACATTTCACATATTCACGCGCCACGCCATTTACATTTCATTACATTATGCCACACATTCACATCACACGATGTTACACATCACATTTGCACATTGCCACATTCACATTTTTTACACACGCCATTTCATTCACACACACTTCATTTACACGCTGCCACCACATCTCATTCGTTCACATTCACACACACACACACATTTACGACACACACACCATTATTACATTATTTTCATCGCTTACATCATTATTATTCTCCATTTTCATTGCCACATTCACGCCACATTACATTACACACCACATCACGCCACATTATTATACGCCGACACACACATTACCATTACCATTATACGCCACATTATCATTTTCATTCGCCACACGCCACACACATTATTACGCCACACACACATTGCACATGTTCACACATTATCACACACATTACGCGCCATTTCACATTTCATTTTCGATGCCGCCACACACACACATTCAACATACGCCGCCATTCGCGCGCCACGCCACGCGATTCGATACGTTATTTTGCACCACACACATTTGCGCCACACACACGCACACACACGACACATTATGTTGCCGCCGCATTGCCATTACCACATTACATGTTACTTCACATTACGCCATTACACATTTCATTACGCACGCCATTCATTCGCCACACACGCGTTGCTTCACATTACACATTCATTATCATTTATTTATTTACATTTCTTTCATTACGCCATCGCCATTACACATTACACATTACATTTACCATTCACACATTCGCCATTCACACACATTACATTATTGCCACACATTATTATTTACATCACGCCACCATCACGCCGCCACACATAACACACATCTCGCCGCCATTCGCCATTATTTTCATGCACACATTTATTATTCATGACGCTGCGCCACACACACACACACACACACATTATTTCACTCACATTACACACATTTCTTTACACATTTATTTATTCATCATATCTTCATATATTATTACACACTACATTCGCACATCGATTATTGCCACACACATTCGCCATCCCTCATTACAAACGCGACGATATTGATATTTCCATTTCACGCCATACATTTCGCCATATTATTTTCACACACACACACACCCACATCATTATCGCGTTACGTTCACACACTTCACATTTCACACATTACTTTTGCCACACATTACACTTCACTATTACTATTTTGCACATTGCCACGCCATTTTTACACACACGCCACATTTCCTTACACTACTCACTCACTATCTCACCACCAATCAAACATTATTACATTACGTTCATTATTATTATTTAATATTATTTCATTTCACATTTCACTCCCACACACACACATTCACATTACACACCACACATCATTACATTACACACACAATTTTCACACATTATTCATTACACACACACACACACACACACACACATTATCATTACACATTCACACACCATCACATTTTTTCATTATTATTTCACATTTTTATTTTTACACATTATTTCACACACATTTACCACATTATTATTTTATCATCACACATTACATTCATTACATTCACATTCCATTTACCATCACATTAATCATTACACATTCACACATCCATTTCCATCCCACACATATTATTACGCCACCATCACACATTATCATTCACACTCACATTATATTTATTAATTATTATTATTGTATACACATTACATTCACACATTATTTCATAACACACATTACACCCACATTTACAACATCATTTCTTTTCCCCACACACATTTCATTCACACTTTCACACATTTTCACACTCATTTTTACACACACACACCACATTATTACGCACACACACACACACCATACGCTGACACACACCATTACACACACACACATTTCACATCACACGCCACATTGCCTACACTCACATCGCTATTATCACATTTACATTTTTTCATTACACTTCACATTTATTGCTTTCATTTCTTCACATTCACACGTACTCGCCCATTCCACATCACGCCACATTCACGCCATATTCACACACACGCCACACACACACCACATCTTCACATTATTACTTTACATGCCACATTCATTCTCATTACACACTCACGTTTACTACATTATTACACACATTATCACCACACACATTATCACATCACACATTCTCCCCCCCCACACATTCACATTACACAACACACACACACACATTACCATTATTGCCACACCACATCACACCATTAGATCACACACATATCATTACATTTACGACACACACCATTACATTATTTCGCACCACACACACGCAGCCACATTACCGACAGTTATTACATTCATCGCACACACATTCACGCCACACACACACATTACACACATTACGCACATTATTATTACGCTTCACATTCATTCACACATTTCACTTGCATACACGACACACACACACACACACTTGCCATTGCCATTTTCATTACACATCCCGCCATGCCATCTCGCCACATTAATTTTCACCCCCCACACATTATTCATTCACGCCATTATTCACGCCACCCACATTACATGCCACACCACACCATGCACACACATTATTTCATTCCACGACACACACTCACACCACATCATCACCACATTCATTTTCACCACATTACTCACATTCACACATTACCACTTATCACACACCATTCGCCATTACGCCATTCATTCACACACATTTCTTCACACACACATTTCACACACACACACTTTCACATTCATACTCACCATTCACATTATTACACACACACTTACACACACACATTACATTCACGACACACATTACACACACACACACGCTTCACATTTCATTACACACATTATTGCATTATTTCATTACCACATCCACATTATTATTTATTACACCACACACGCCACATTATTCGCCACACACGCCATTACACATTCATT
Source organism: Camponotus fellah (assembly GCA_030586385.1). Lineage (NCBI taxonomy): Eukaryota > Metazoa > Arthropoda > Insecta > Hymenoptera > Formicidae > Camponotus > Camponotus fellah. Next base: position 2,384 of record JAPIVC010000396.1, on the reverse strand, counting down.
ATTATTCATCATTTCACACCACACATTACATTATTATACGCCACACGCCATTACCATCATTTTCATTCATTCATTTACATCATTACACGCTTACACATTTCACACGATACATTACACTTCCAACGCCACATTGCCACACATTACATTATTATACCACACATTATTTCATTACGCACACTTTACATTACTCCGCCACACGCACCATTCACCACACACACACATTATCCATTTTCACATTACATTATCATTACATCACAATATTTCCACGCCGCTTCACATTTTATCTTATTCATCATTTTTCCATCATTACATCATCACATTACTTCCGCCATTACACACACATGACATTCACATTTACGTTACCACGCCATCACATTTTCACCACCAGTCACATTCACACATGCGCTGCGACCCCCACACACATTACACCCATTTTCATCACACATTCGCCACGCCACGCATTCGCCACGCCATTATCACACGATTATTATCGCGTTTCACATTATTATTTCACACATTCATCACATCATTTCACAGCCATTACACACACATTATCACTTACACACTTCGCCACCACCTATCACGCTGACATCATATCACAGACACACCATTACATTTCACATTATCACACGCCATTTCACGCCACACACATTTCACATCATTCACACACATTTTCACATCGCCACCACATTTATCACACATTACATTCACACAATTATTATTAACGACGACACACTCCACATTATTATTCCACATTACATTGCTAGCACATTACACATTTACCACACACCACACACACACCATTATTATTATTACATACATTCCCATTACACTACACTACTACAGCCGCCACATCGCCACACACACATTAACATCATTACACGTTACACACACATTACACACGACATCATTATTATTACATTACATTACACAGACACATCTCATTTCTTCCACATTACTCCATTTTGCGCCACTTGACACACACCATTCTTACGTTTCACATTCCGCACAGCCGCCGCTTTTTACGCTCCATTTCGCCGCCACACACGCGCTTACATGATGACCACATGCCACGCCACATTCGCCGCCGCCGATGACGCCACATTTACACATTACGCCATTAATACACATTTCATTTCAGCATTTCATTTCCGTTACATTATTATTATTCACGCCACGCCACATTACACTTCACACACATTTACACACATTTTCTTCACACATTTGCCTCACACATACATTTACTTCACATTATTTCACATTACTATTACATTTCATTTATATACATATTGCCACGCACGCACACATTATCACACATCACATTCATATTCGCCATTCCACATCGCCATTACCACACTTTGCCATCTTATTGCGCCATTACGTTATTTATTACACACATCATCATTATTCATTTCCATTATACACGTTACTACATTACGCCATTATTATCGACCCACATTAACGCACACACTCACACCATCACGCCGCCACATTACACATTATTATTACTCACACATACATTACGATTCATTATTATTACATCATTACAACACACACATTTCATTACGACATATTATTCACATTTCATTTTGCCATTACTTTATTACGCCATTATTTTACATTCACATCACTTTGACATTTTCACACACACACACATTGCGTCATTCACATTATTTTCACACACACACATTTATCATTCACACATTATTATTATCACACGCCACACACATATTATTACGCATTTATTCATTATTCATTATTATTATTTCATTATTATTTTCATTTTCGTTACACATTACACTTATCATTGCAGCGCGCGATCGCGCACCAGGCTGCCATCACACGTCATTCACATTCATTCACATTGCCACACACACATTACACGCTTTCACGCTTACACACACACTTTCATCACATTGCCGCCGGCCACGCCGCCGCCATTTCACGCCACGCCGCCATCATTATTGCCGATTATGCCGCGCGCCAACACACTTCACATTACACATTTTCATCACACATTACATCACACATTTTCGACATTATTACGCCATTACACACATTTCGCACGCTTCGCCATTTCACGATTTATTTCATTTATTTACCATTCACGACACATTACACACATCGCCATGACGCCACGCCGCTTCGCTTCACATTAGACGATTGACACATCATTTTCGCTGACACACACTTACATCATCACACACCACCACACGCCACATTTGCCGACACATGCCACACATTTTCGATATTTCGCCGCCACACACACGCCATTTCGCACACGTTTGCTTTCGCATTACCGACACACCATTATTTCGCCACATTACGCCATTTATCATATTACGCCGCCGCCACACACGCCACGACACTACCATCATACATTT